>CM023491.1:55556552-55582561 GCA_013339685.2 Hyalomma asiaticum
TAAAGAAAGTACGGACACAATACACAGTAGTCATGGGGGATTTCAACGCAAAAGGAGGGACAAAACAAAGTGGAGAGCAGGCGATTGGCAACTACGGCGTAGGCCATAGGAATAACCGTGGGGAAATGCTAGTACAATTTGCCGAAAGAAACCGACTCCGAATAATGAGCACGTTTTTCAAGAAACACAAGAATAGGAAGTGGACGTGGAGAAGCCCAAACGGGGAAACAAAGAATGAAATCGACTTCATAATGTGCGAACAACTAAGTATAATTCAAGACACAGAAGTAGTGGGGAAGAGAAAATGCAGCGATCACAGATTAGTAAGGGCAAAGATTGTACTTAACCTAAAGAAGACAAGAACTAAATTATTTACTAGAAAAAAATGCAATCTAGAGGTAATCAGAGCGAAGAATGAAGAATTTAAAGTAGCCCTAAGCAACAAGTTCGAAGCATTAGACGAAAACGGTGACGATGTAGAAGAAATGAACAAAACCATAACGAAAACAATCCTTGAAACAGCGATAGAAGTCGGGGGTAAAACAACTAAGCAAACAACAAGTAAGTTGTCCCAGTCTACCAAGGACTTAATAAAAAAACGCCAGCAAATGAAAGTAACTTCGCCAAAAGATAAGATTGAATTCGCAGAACTATCAAAATTGATCAGTAAAGCCAGGCAAAGAGATGTAAGAAACTTTAACACGAGAGAAGTAGAGAAAGCTGTAGACAAAGGCACCAGCATTAAAACGGTCAAACAGAAACTGCACTTAGGGCAAAACAAAATGCATGCGCTAAAAGATAAACAAGGTAACGTTATCAACAGTTTCAACGAAATACTAAAAGTAGCAGAAGATTTCTACTCTGCACTGTACAGTTCTCAGACAGACCATACAACCTTAATAGAAATAGAATCTGAGGAGGACACCGAAATTCCATGTATAACCGCTGACGAAATCAAAAAAGCTGTCAAAGGCATGTCCCGCGGTAAAGCAGCTGGTGAAGATGGTATAACAGCCGACTTGATTAAAGACGGAGGAGATATTGTACTTGAAAAACTTGCATCGCTCTTCACGAAATGTGTCAAGACATGTAGTATACCACGCAGTTGGAAAAATGCGAATATAATCCTTATCCACAAGAAAGGTGACATAAAGGAGTTAAAGAATTATAGACCAATTAGCCTACTCCCAGTAATATACAAGCTATTTACAAAAGTAATTTCTACGAGGATAAGAGAAACACTCGACTTTAATCAACCGAGAGAACAAGCTGGTTTTAGGAAAGGTTACTCGACAATGGACCACAGCCACGCTATCAACCTAGTAATCGAGAAGTACGCGGAATATAATAAACCTCTTTATATGGCGTTTATCGACTACGAGAAAGCATTTGACTCGATAGAAATACAATCAGTTCTAGAAGCTCTACGTAGACAAGGGGTACCGGACATATACGTGAAAACCATCAACAACATATACAAAGATTGCACAGCCACACTACTACTACATGAGAGAAGCAGAGAAATCCCTATGGGGAAAGGTGTGAGACAGGGAGATACGATATCCCCGATGCTATTCACTGCATGTTTAGAGGAAATCTTTAAACGTCTAGACTGGCAAGACAAGGGAATTCGAATAGACGGAGAATATCTCAGCAATTTAAGATTCGCAGACGACATTGTGCTCTTTAGCAATGATGGAGACGAACTACAAAACATGATTGATGACCTAAACAGGGAAAGTATTAAAATTGGATTAAAAATGAGTAGGCAGAAGACCAAAGTTATGCTCAATAGCCTAGCTAAGGAACAGGAATTTAAAATCGACAATGAATCCTTACAATGTGTAAACGAATACGTATACCTGGGACAGTTAATAACAGGAACTCCTAACCATGAAAAAGAAATTCTCCGTAGAATAAGGATGGGCTGGAGCGCATTCGGAAGGAATTACGAAATCATGACTGGAAACTTACCGCTCTCACTAAAGCGAAAAGTATTCAATCACTGCATTCTCCCAGTACTAACGTACGGTGCAGAAACGTGGAGGATAACGAAAAGACTAGAGATGAAACTAAGGAGCGCGCAACGTGCAATGGAAAGAAAAATGTTGGGGGTAATGCTAAGAGATAAAAAACGAGCGGAATGGATCAGAGAACAGACAGGAGTAGCCGATATTATTATATCAATTAAAAGAAAGAAGTGGACCTGGGCAGGGCATGTCATGAGGAGGAAAGATAACAGATGGACAGTAAGAGCAACGGAATGGATACCAAGAGAGGGAAAACGTAACAGAGGCAGGCAAAAGGTTAGATGGAGCGATGAAATTAAAAAGTTTGCAGGCATAAAGTGGAACCAACACGCTCAGGATAGGGTGGATTGGAAATCATTGGGAGAGGCCTTCGTCCTGCAGTGGACCTAAACAGGCTGATGATGATGATGATGATGATGATGATCGCGCAAGCACTGCGCGCGAAGTATGGTAGCTTTTAATATCCTCCTAAAGTAACGAAATCGCAAGCCCGTAGAACGCCCTGAACTGTGAGCGCCGTCTAACACGCTCTTTCCTTCAACAAATATTTAAGTAATCTTTCAATAAACACCGCCCCACAACGGAGCACTTCGCAGAAATGGTGAAGTGTATTCATCCTATGCATTGTCTTCCTTTCCACCACCCTTTCTGAGTTTTTCGCGAAGGCGAGAACTCCTCAAAGACCCCACACGGCTGAGCTCTGGTGTCGGCCAGGGACTTGACAGGTACGTTATCCACCTCAACGTTTATTAAGCTTCCATAGGCAGGCAAAGTGAGAACATATCTTGCAGAGCGCTTCGTTAATGCAGCGTCATCTCTGGGAGCTGCATCGCCTAGTCTTCCCAACGAATGAACGAAGGTGACCAAGTGGCACGAGTCTGTGATGAGCCGCACAGAGGGCGTAAGGGCGAAGATGATCGGCCGCCCGTGAATTTCGTAGGTCCACTTTCATTATTCGACGTCTGAGCATTCGCAGAATAGTTCGGATGGCTTATGACAGTCACGCGTGTGTGCGTGCATGTGTGTGTGGTGCGTGCGTGTGTGCCCCGCCAAGTTTGTTATTGCGGGTTTCGACTCTGATATTTATGCTGTAATCATAAAAGATGGCAGTGTGCGAATATAAACGGTGCTCCACCTTGCGAAAACCCACAAGGTGGAGTGACATTTATGAAAGCGAACGCCCCCTGATTAGCTCAATTGGCCGAGCAAGCGCAACAAACACATGTATGTCCCGGGTTCTAACCCAAGACAAGGATGACTTTTTCGGCCACTAAGAAGCTATCATTTCAGAAAAATACGTATAGAGTTTGTTGAACAACGAACATCAAGGCAAAATACTTTTAAAATATGATATCTTGCTTAACATCTAGGTATGTTAGCACTAATGAAATATCAGTCCCAGATACATTGATATCGGAACACTGCCTAGAGTAGCTTATAATAATCTGCTACAATAGCTCTGCATACAGCATGTCATAACCGATAAGAAACGTTATCACAAAGGAGCATTAGTCATTCCACATGGTGAGGCTTCTCCAATGCATGATGAATACGTCCTGCTGATTCACGAGCACTGCATGGCAGGCCAGAATGCTTTGAGTCCAGGTTAAAATCGTGCGCTGCACCAGCATAGCAACAAAATTTTCAACAGAGCAGCTGAGTGCGTAGCCGAAAATGTTTCTCGTGACAGTGCTTGTTTGAGAGGACTCGAAAGTGCTGGCGCGCTCGTCTTTGGCCGTAATCAAGCCAGCGTGCACTACTCATGCCTACGCGCATAACCATCTCGGGTCTGGACAGTTTGCGTAGACACGGTAGGTCAGTTATTCGTCACAAAATGAGCGTATCGCGTATTCAATCTTTTCGAGTATTAGAATCAAGTCAAATATTCGAAAACATCGAATAGCTTAGGTTGCCGTCAAATGGGAATGATAATCCCATAGTACCATTCTACAAGTACTTAAAATAATTCGAATATTCGCTCAGCCCCGCCCCTGTTTATTTCACTTCACAGCAAGTTTGGGCTAGCAACAAACATTACCAAACCATCGCATCAAGATCAATAAAAAATCACGAACATGGGACTCCCTTAGCTGGTTCACGAAAGTTGCAATTTAGGACGCTAATGTATTCCAACCACAATTGGCATATTGGCTGTTTGAATAGCGTGATAATGTGTTCACCATATCTTCTAAGGAAAACTTTGTCACGGTTATGTAACCAGAGTTAAGTAAGAATTAGATAAGAAGTTCCTCAGATACAGCAAGGCATATCGCCTCAATAAACCTGTATTTTATTGGGGTATGAACCATACATTATTTATTTGGGTATGAACCAATAAACCTGTATTTTATTTGCGTATGAACCATCATTGTGTTTGGTGACGGTATTCTCTACAGAAAGAACTTCGCTTCAATTGGGAATCGACATCTCCTTGTCGTGCCCACAAGTCTCCGTACCGAAATCTTGCGGGCCTGCCACGATGAGCCATCCTCGGGACACCTTGGCTATACACGAACCTTGGCAAGAATCAGAGAAAAATAATACTGGCCAAGGCTCGCTGGGGACGTAAAGCGTTACATCAGAACTTGCCTTGACTGTCAGATACGCAAACCGCCACCAGCTAAACCCGCCGGACTTTTGCATCCAATTGCAGTTCCAGAAAGGCCTTTTGCCCAAATTGGAATGGGCAAAAGGTAGTCGCGACAGACTACCTTTTGCTGTCGCGACAGACTACCCGAGAGACTACCTAGAAGTAGTCGCGAGAGACTACGTCACCTGCTATGCGGAAACCAAGGCAATTCCTTCCAGCACTGCAACCGAGGCGGCCCAATTCTTTATTGTAAGCATCGTACTGCGGCACGGCGCCCCACATAGGATCATCACCCACAGAGGAACCACATTTACAGCTGAGCTGCTGCGCACTATACTCATGCTCAGTTGTGCGTCGCATAGGCGGACAACTGCCTACCACCCACAAACGAATGGGCTTACGGAACGCCTCAACAAAACTATTGCCGACATGCTCTGCATGTACGTTGATGTCGAGCATAAGAACAGGGATAAAATAATGCCTATGTCACCATCGCATACAATACTGCAAGGCAGGAAACAACGAGAATGACGCCGTTCCGTCTCCTTCATGGGCGAGATGTCACGACCATGCTTGACGCTATGCTGCCTCACGATCTCAGTGAGGCAGACGCTGATGCTGCAGCATTCACCCAGCGTGCCGAGGAAGCCCGGCAGCTAGCGCGCGTCAGAATAACTAACCAGCAGGAACGTGACACCCGACGATAGAACCTTCGACATCGATTCGTCGTTTATCAACCGGGCGAAGGAGTCTGGGTTTGGTCTCCCGTAAGACGCCGGGGGCTCGCGGAGAAGCGCCTACGCCGCTACTTCGTCCCGTACAAGGTGCTTCGCTGTCTTAGCGATGTCACTTACGAGGTCGTTCCTGACAGCCCGTCTTGTTCCAAACGCCGTCAACACCTGCCTGAGACAGTACACGTGGTGCGTATGAAGCCGTACGTTTCCGAGTGAACTGCGCACAAGCACGGCAAAATAAGTTTGACTGTTCCTGGTTTAGTGAGCGTCGGGACGATGCTTCTTCTGGAGGGGGGATAATGGCACCTTCGCACTATGTTATACACTGGCGACGAGGAAGACAATCACGGACTCACTGACCCGCTCGTGAATGCCAGCCCGCTGTAGAGAAGAAGACGAAGTTCTTGTGATCTCTTCTCCTGGTTCTGCTGCTGGTGCTCTCGCGTCCGACGCAGTACTGCTTGTTCTTCGAGCAATAAAACTCCTGCTCTCAGTGCACCGCGACAATATATATAAGTCCCAAAGAAAAATTCAGATAAAAGCTTCTGAAGCGCGGAATCGAACCAGCAACCTCTCGCTCCGCAGCGCATGGCGCTAACCACTACGCCACAAAAAGCAGATCCTTCAGGGAGCGAACGGCGAGCCTTATATACACACCCTTTACCGCTGGCAGGACTCAGAGACGGCAGGCACTATTAAGCGTTTCTTCATTACCAGCGAGATGGCGCGAGGAGCGCAACGGGCGCATTTAAAGGTCGTCGGCCAGCTCGCTCGCTTCTTCTAATATTTGTGCAAGGAGAACCTAGCCCTTCCGCTGTCTGCTCGCGCGGTTGTCTCGTGGTGAGAGAAGAGGGATGTTTCGAGCTTTCACCGTGATGTCCGCACTGATGTTACGGGAGCGTACGAAAGTCACTAGAGCTCAAGGGACGCCGCTAATGAATAAACAGAAGATGAGCGCGAACTATCAGGTGTCACAGCTCGACACTTGAAGCACGCTAGTTTCCTTCGCTGCTTCGGCCGCCTTTGCAGCAGGAGCGCTGTTGAAACTGAGATTATCTATTGTGACAGCTTATACGCGCTCGTTCGGTTTATATCTGTGCGTTCCTTTCGTGCGTGCATCACTTGAGAGTTCGCTCTCATCTTCTGTTTGTTCATTTAGCGGCCTCCTTTGAGCTCGAGGGACGCGCTGGAAATTTCAGGCTGCCTCCACACTCTTCGCGTTGCGGTATTTTAATTAATATTGCTCCTGAAACTGCGAGTCTCACTTCTTATGGCATTACAGTTTCTTGCTGTCGCGTTCATTATTTCGCCCTTGCGGCGAAACTGACTTTTTTAAACTTCTTTATTTCTGCATTTCATAGGTTACAATTTGCGGTAGAAAAGGGATGCTCTATGGGGGTTGCAGATGGTTACCAGGGTTCTCATCTTCCTCAAGATGGAGTGGTCCCAAAGTCACCTGTGAAAAATGGCAGCCTGGTCCTTCTTATTCCATAAAAGAGTCCAGGAAAGGTCGTCAAAGTCGGATTGCTTCCTTTGATAGCACTGGACGCAGCGTGGTGGCCCGATGTGCGATGGCGGATCGGTCCACTGCTGCACGCTACCAGGCCGGAGCCCGCCCAGGGAAAATGTCCTCTCTTTGATCGTGTGCAAAGCAGAGCAACTCCACAGTTGTTGTTCGGCCATACTTCGGGCCAGGCATTCAGGATACTAAGGCCTCAGATGGGATGGCGGTTATATTATGTGTAACCTTGTTGGTGACACCAACTGGCCGACCTGTGATGGACTAAGGACACCTTCTGCCTCTGTGAATGTGCTGGGGGGTTCGATATATATTCTCAGGATTAGGCAAGTTCCTGAAAACGTTGCGACGATAGGTGCTATGACATGTCTCGACGTTGTCCATGACGGGCGATTTCAGATGTGCAAAGGCAACGGGAGCCTAGGAAGCGGAAATGACACTGGATCCAGGCAAAGATGCGTAAAGGGATGCTATGCATGCAGCGCGGTGTGCCTTTTCGTTTCCAGTAATTCCTTCGTGTGCAGCGATGCATTTCAAAATTGTGGTGTAGCCTTCCTCCTGTAAGCGATGGACTTCCTCTCGTATCGTCTTGAGAACGGCACAGTCGGCTCACCCTTAGTGGCAGGCAGTGTAGATTGTCTGCGAGTCAGCGTAAATATAATAGGTAGAAGGAGCGGGATCTTTCTGCTATGCGAGTCCCGGCAAGATATAGGGCTATCAGTTCAAGATTTCTCTTCTATTAGTGACAGTGTGTTCTTCGGTAAGCCGCTGAACTGCAGTGGTTCCGGACTCGCAAACATGGCAAGCTATGCCAGCGCTGTCTGGAGACCGCGAGGCGTCTGTGCATAGTTGAATGGCTCCTTCTTGCGCTAGCTTGCTTACTTTACTTGGTCATTGGCTGACATAGGTTCTATAAGATTCAAACACCTGTGGCGCATACACGCATACCGTGGGCCGATCGCTACTGATATAATCCGCAAGTGATCGCATTGTCGTCAATCACTACGTAGATGACTAGTATCACTTTAGTGATGTAAACATTAGCCAGTTGTGTACGTCATACATTTGCACCCTACCATGCAAATATTTGGGTATATGAGGGGAACGAGGCGACCAAGAGATCACCAATGCATAGGCGGATAGATAGATAGATAGATAGATAGATAGATAGATAGATAGATAGATAGATAGATAGATAGATAGATAGATAGATAGATAGATAGATAGATAGATAGATAGATAGATAGATAGATATTTACGGTCGCCCCGCCACGGTGGTCTAGTGGTTATGGCACTCGGCTGCTGATCCGAAGGTCGCGGTATCGAATGCCCGCCGCGGCGGCTGCATTTCGATGGCGGCGAAATGTTGAGGCCCGTCTGCTGAGCGATGTCAGTGCACGTTAAAGAACCCCAGGTGGTCGAAATTTCCGGAGCCCTAGACTACGGCGTCTCTCACAATCTGAGCTGGTTTTAGGACATTAAACCCCACAAATCAATCAATTAATAATTACCATCAAAGTTCGTCAATTTCGCCAAGATATGTTCCGCATTTAAAAATTATCGATAGATTCGCGAAGCAGCACGCAAGTGAGGCGTGTGTAAATGCCCTCCTATGATATAGCGTCGCCCCGACACTCGAAACAGGGCAAGAAGCTGCATATGCAACACAAACAAACAAAGCAAGCTAACAAGGTGCCACACATGATCCGCCTCTGTAGAAAGAAGGTTTAAGGCTGACCACTTGGACTTCTCGTTGTGCACGGCACGTTTGTGATGACGTTTTGCTATAGGACACGGCCTCATATTTCGCTGAGCCTCGACGTCGGAGTATTTTGTACGGCCCAAACTACAGCTTTAGGAGCTCTTCATCCAGTTTCCGTCGTAGAATCGGCGTCGGGTGACGGTTGCCGGGTGGTTATTTCTTTTGGCGACGTCGAACATTTTAGCTACGAATCTCGAGCATCTGCTGGTTCTGACACGAAGACGAGCAGCGATGCGCTCCACGCTGGCAGGAACGTCCAAATTCCCTTCGTCAATGACGTCTGACAACATAGCGTCGAGAGGGCGAGCGTTGATGCCGGCTCCGCCCGTATAGACGAAGTGGAAAGGCGTAACGTGCGTTGTTTCCTGCACTGCAGCGCTGTGTGCGAAGATCAAGCACGGGAGGGTTGCGCCCCGCGTCCCATGTTCAACGTCTAAGTACAGTGCCAGCACGATGGCGATGGGATTATTTTAGGCGCTCGATGAGGCCGACTTATCCCAGGTTCTCTGATAGCAAAGACGCGAAGGCATTTCGCCTTAAAGAGCCCCACTAGCACTTTTTAAGCACTCGTGTTCCATTTGTACGTGTCTTAGACTGAAGGAAAGTGTGAGGGTTCGGGCCGAGGACTTCTCGCCAATGAACGAGCCGAGCTATGAATGCGCTCACAGGAACTCATGCCATATTTACAGCCAAATGAATACGCCCATGAATACGCCAATGTATACATTTAATTGGTGTATTCATGGGAGCTCGTGGCGGTTATTACACCAATGTGGCCAATCCTTCTCTGGTGAGGGAGTGCTTACCGGTTATGGTCGCCGGGATCCGGCCGCACCCCAAGCCTGCTTCTGCAATTTGACCAACACGCGGATTTTTGTAATCCGGTGGAGAATTGCCGGGAACTGGGATTCGAACCACGATCCTCTTGAACGCGAGGCGGATGCTCTACTTCTGCGCCACCGCTTAAGGGACAAGAAGAGAGCGGAGTGGGTTAGCAAACAAACACGTGTTGGGGATATATTATTAGAAATTAAGAAGAAAAGAGCGTGGTCGGGTCCTGTAATGGAAAGACAAGACAGCTGTTGGTCATTAAGGGCAACCGAGTGGATTCCTAGAGAAGGCAAGCGTGGCAGGGTGCGGGAGAAAGTTAGGTGGGCAGATGAGATCAGGAAGTTAGCGGGGATAAACTGGGCCCAGTTAGCACTGTATAGGTATAATTAGAGATCCATGGGAGTGGCGTTTGCCCTGCAGCAAGCGTAGAAGACTGATGATGATGATGATGATGATGACGACGACGACGACGACGACGATGTATACATTTCTTAAGGAAGTGTTGCTGGTCGACTAGAGAAGTATGCGCCGCCTACTAGCTCGACCAAAGGTGTCGAGAAATGAGCATGGCCCCGGTCACTGATGACGACGCGTGGAGGACCGTGGCGTAGATTTATAGAGCGAAGCAGAAACTGGGACACGCGAAAGGTCGTTGCGGTAAGTTTTGCAGCAGTTTCTGCATAGCGCGTCAAGTGGTCAACGCAGACGACGACAAACCGGTTGGCACTGTTCGATCGCGGGAACGGGCCTAGAAGGTCAGCGCCGACAGTCTCGAAGGGAGAGCTAGGAGGCGGTACAGGATGAAGAGGTCCTGGTGGGGTAGTTGTGGGACGCTTGTGTCGTTGGCACTCTTTGCGACCCGCGACGTATTTTTCCGTGTCGCGTCGCGTTTTGGGCCAGTGGAATCTTTGCTCAATTCGGTGAAAAGTTCTTGCGAAGCCCATGTGGCCGCAGGTTGCGTCGTCATGCATGACGCGAAAGACATGAGCACCTAAAGTGCGGGGAACGACGAGAAGCAGACGTGCCCCTTGGCCGGAGTAATCTCTTTTGTACAGGGCGTCGTCATGAACCCCAAAGCGTCACAACCACAAAGCACTCACGCGTTGATGCGCGGAGGCGAACAGAGGATCCAGAGTACGGTCGTCGTGCTGGGCCGTCCAGAAAGTTGCAAGATCGGAAAATTGACAGTCGACGGCATCGATGTACTGAACGAAGTTGTCATTGTCGCACTCAGTCGTCGCTAGAGGAAGGCGTGATAGGCACTCAGCGTCTGCGTGACGGTTACCGCTTTTGTAGCATACGGTATAGTCAAATTCTTGTAAGCAGAGAGCCCACCGCGGAAGTCGTCCGGAGGGGTCAAGTAGTCCGACCAACCAACACAGTGAATGGTGGTCGATGATGACTGAGAAATGTCGGCCATAGACGTATGGGCGAAACCTTGTGAACAGCAAAAACTACTGCCAGGCACTCCTGTTCCGTTTCTGTATAGTTGCGCTCTGCCCTTTTCAAGGAACGGCTAGCATAGGCGATCACGTGCTCAGAATTGCCATGACGTTGAATGAGCACGGCGCCTATTCCGATTCCACTAGCGTCTGTATGAATTTCTGTTGCAGCAGAAGGATCAAAGTGACGTAGCACCGGCCCTGAAGTCAACATGAACTTTAGCTATGTAAATGCAGATTCGCAATCCTGTGTCCAGTGGAAAGGCACATCCTTTTGCAGCAAGTCAGTTAGTGGCTGTACCTTATGCGCAAAGTTTGGAGTGAAGCGACGAAAGTAGGAGCACACGCCCAGAAAACTCCGCAGGTCCCGGGTACATTGAGGCTGCTTGAAGTTGCTGATGGCGGCGACTTTCTTCGGATCCGGCCTGACGCCATTTTCGTCCACGAGGTGTCCCAATACCAGAGCTTCACGTTCTCCAAAGCGACATTTCTTGGAGTTCAGTTTAAGTGAGGCTTTCTCTCGACAGGTTAGGACAATGTCGAGGCGGTGATTGTGTTTTTCAAATGTCCCGCCAAAGATTATGATATCATCCAAGTAGCGTAAGCAGATTTCCCTTTGGAGGCCCCGCAATACCTTGCCCATAAATCTTTCAAACGTAGCGGGGGCGTTGCACAAGCCGAACGGCATAACATTAAATTCGAACAAACCGTCCGGGGTTACAAAAGCCGTCTTATCTTTGTCAGCAAGATCGCAAGTCTACGGAGGAAAAGTAAAACGCCGAATGGAGGCAGTCGATGACATCATCGATGCGAGGAAGCGGACAGACGTCCTTTTAGGGGCGAAGCTCCTTAAGGCTTGGGTCGTTCGTCACCTGTATGTATGTATGTAGTAACCACCAGCGTGCCGGGAGGCGCGCGCTCGCCCTCGGCGCGTACTTCCGGGCGCGTGCCTCTTTCTCTCCCGGCGCGTGCCTCTGCTGTCTTGTGAGAGAAAGAGAGAGAGAGAGCGAAAGGCACGCGTTGGCTATGGAAACCCTTGTCCGCCGCGGTGGTGTAATGGTTACGGTACTCGGCTGCCACCCAAAATACGGGGGTTCGGTCCCGGCCGCGGCGGTCGCATTTTCGATGGAGGCGAAAATGCCAGAGGCCCGTGTACTGTGCGTTGTCAGTGCACGTTAAAGAACACCAGGTGGGCTGAATTTCCGGAGCCCTCCATTACGGCCTTTCTCTCCTCTCTATCTCTTTCACTCCCTTTCCCCGACCCCCACGGGCGCTTAGCCGTGCTCCCTACATGGGCTGCAGAAATTAGCGTCCTTTCCTAACCGAACCACAAGCACAATCAAACGCTCTTTCTTAGAGGAACGCTGCACCAGCTCACAAAGAAGGAGAACGCGCCCTCACCTGCGAGAGACAACGTTGGCGCAGGCAGCGTCTCCTAGCTAGTTTCTTGATTGAGAAATACCGACTGCTCGCGTGCTCGCGTTGGAGAAGCGTTGACCGGCAACCCATATATATATATATATATATATATATATATATATATATATATATATATATATATATACATATAGGCACTGCATCTTGACTTGCAATGAAGTGCCGGTGGGAGATTTCACTTGTGCATAGTTGAAACATGAGGATTCGTAGCGCGCGCGTTAACTAAATTAATCCGGAACTCGGCACGATCTACGATGAACCTCCCGAGATTCGCCCACTCATCATTATTCACTCCGTGGATATGCTGTAATTTTTTTTGGTTATGGAGTTAAGACGTCGGAAGTCAACACAGAACCGCCATGACCCGTCCTTTTTTTAACAAGCATAACAGGTGCAGCCCAGGGACTCAACGATTCTCGAATGATACCGGTGTGTAGCATGTCGCTGACTTGTTGTGGAATGACCTTGCGCTCCGACGCGGAAGCACGGTAAGGCTTCTGTCTGAGAGGATGCGCCGATCCGGGGTCGATCTTGTGACGAGTGCGTGTGCTCGGTACCTGAGCTATCATCGCCTTTTGTGCGAAATCAAACACACTAGCGTGTCTGGCCAGCAATCTGGCCAAGGCTCCGCGCTTCTGCGGCGAAAGAGACTTGCTGACCATTTTTAGGAAATGTGATTCCATCAAATGGGTCATCAGCGGCGTCCGACACTCTTGAGTCACTGAGGGCTCCAATGCAGATTTCGCATTCCTCTTGGAACGAGGCAAGGTGGATGCCCTTCGGAAGTACTGCCGGCTCAGGCGCACAGTTCGTCACCCATAAATGAGTCTTCCCGGCAGTCATAGATAAAACACGGCGCGTCACAAACACGTTTTCCCTCATGCAAGGCAAAGGCAGGGGCTCAATCAATGCGTCGAACGAAGCTGAACACCAGTCAGTTTGGGAAGCAGTAACTTGCACGCTGGCCATGGAAGGAGCCGGGAGTAAAGCGTCCTTAGCTATAACGAGGTTCTTTCTCCTACAGTGAGGCTGCTGGGCGAGAGCGGACAACAGAACCTCACCTGCGCCACAGTCTACAGTTGCACGGCACTTTCGCAAAAAGTCGATACCATGGATAACGTCGTGCGTTGAAAGGCAAGCACTGCAAACTCTGCCTTGTACACATTGCCAGCAACACGAACAGACACAGTGCATACGCCAAGCGGACACAGAGATGCACCGCTCACTGCGCGAAAGGTAGCGGGCTTGTCCCAATAAAACGTAAACTTTCGGCCAAGTCTGTCTTTGAAAGCTAAACTCATCACAGAAGCAGTTGCACCGGTATCTATTAACGCCATCGTCGGAAAAGCACATGAACTTGGTTTTGCAAGATTGAAACTGGTGGTGGAGGCATACTTGTGTGCACAGCGGTACGTCAGGCGACCTCACCTCCACCGGCTGCGCCAGCTAGTTTCCCGGTGGAGGGGACGAGAGCCGCGGTCGGGGCCGTGGAGATGACGACCGTTGCTGGCGCGTAGTAGGTGGCGTCAAGCTCCGTACAGATGCGGGCGAGTCAGTGCGCATGCTCTGCTGGTACACGCCCTGTCGGTTATTCGAAGGCCAGTAGGAGTAAGCGGGCTGTCGGCTTCGCCGTGGAAATCTTGCGCGCCGCTCAAAGAACATCCTGCGTGGACCACGTCACGTAGGACAAAACCGAGCGACGTGTCCGCGACAGCCACACTGATAGCACACAGGAAGTTCACGAGGCATACCGACGTTCGCGTTGTTGTGAAAGTATTCGGGATAGTTTTCCCAATCCGGTGCAAATGAAGGCGACCGGCTGTTGTAGCTGAAGCTGTGGCATGGCACGTAGGGCTGTTCGAAGTAAGTAGCCGCTTGTGGTGGAGCTCTCGACCGTGGTACATGGTTGGGACAGGATCGCTCATCGAAAGTTGCGGCACTTATAGTTGCCGATGAGGTATTGTCGCACGGGAAGTCTCCAGCCTGCGCTGGAGTCGAAAGATGCAGACGAAGTTCCTCGAGTACAATGAGTCGAACGGTGGTGGAAAGGTCGGTAGGCGTGGTGTCTTGGCAAACATCGTCTGTGGCGACCGTCGCGACGTTTGCCAGCCGCTCAAACTTCGAATTGATGCGACCAGTCTTCAGTGTCTCAAAGGTTCGACAGTGCGCGATTACGTCGGCGACACATTCAAGACTCTCTTTGCCAATGAGGAAGTGGTATACATCCTCTGCAATACCCTTGAGGATGTGACCCACCTTGTCTTCTTCCGACATGTTGGCGTCCTCGGTCTTGCACAGCTTCAGTATTTCTTCTATGTATGTCCGGCAAGTCTCACCGGTGGTCTGAGCCCTCTGCGACAACATTTCTTCAGCGCGTTTCCTTTTTCGTGGATGGATCTCCAAAGCACTTCTTAATTTCTTCCACAAATATCTGCCACATTGTCAACGAGTCCTCGTGGTTCTCAAACTATACCAGCGCAGCAAACTTCAGTAAAAACCCATGTGCCTAACTGAGCGGCAGCATTCCAGCCATTGGATCGGCTCACCCTTTGATAGTGGTTGAGCCATTCGTCCACGTCGTCACCAGGTTTTCCCGTGAAAGTTCGTGGCTCCCGGTATTGGAAAGGTGACGTCATTGGGGACCGTGATACGGTGTCTCGGTTCGAGGGGCGTCTCCGTCCGAGATCATTTCTGGAGGGAGCGATGCCAAGCCTGCTAGACGACGGCTCCGGCGAAGCACGGGGTGTTGCCTTTCCGTCGTTAGTGGACGGTGTCCCTCCGTAAACACTTGGTAGCAGGTAGCTTACCCAGCACCTCCACCACAATTATGACGATGGATCGCGTTTATTAACAAGATGGTAAATGCGTACACTCGCGTAGCTCAGGCAAGGTAGTAGCTGGTCGTTCGACCACCGTTCTGCTTCGTCTTCCTTCTCGTCTGCTCTCCGCTAGCCCGCTACAATATATATATATATATATATATATATATATATATATATATATATATATATATATGCTTCATTATACCGCAATCAAGCCATCTTCAAATTCTTGTTCCACCCCGCTTATGTAATCTGAACCTGCATTCCGTTTCGGATGTGAAACATTCGTTTGCCTGTTTGATAATTTGTTTTTCTTTTCTTTCACTTTTGTATTTCGCCCCCTTCACACCGCATACTGGCAGCTAGGCTGCAGTTGGTATGTCACAGGGGTGATCTGATAAAGGACTTAGTTAGTCAGAAGTAAAGTAAAAAAAAACGCGCCGACTTCTCTGAATTCAAATAGATGCAATCTCTAACACTTAGTCACTTTACCCTACAGACAATATAGTGGGGATTACAACCGAATTGTCAGAATGCTCGTCGAGGAGAAACGTTGCGTAATGTAGAAACACGAACACGAAGACACATGAAACATGTATGCACGCGTTTTCTCGTCAGATTTTAGACGAAGTCACTGTAGCATATCGTCATTGGTTTATTGAGGAAGATATCTCGGCTTGAGTAGTATAGGTTTGACGAATTTGCTCTTTCTGCGTCTCTATATCAAGAACATGTATCTTTTAAATATGTAATTATTTGAAACAGCCCTGCCGCGTGGATTATTTTACCCAGCTTTTGATAATGCCGCTGTAGCTCAGAAATGTCTGGACATTTTCACGTAACCTTTCTACAGTATCACTGTTATGCAAGAATGGTGTCGAGGGTATAGGTTTGCCTTAGACAAGAACATCTATTACCTCGTATTCGTTTTCCATGCTTCAGGCAAGCCAGCGGCAGAAAGCCTATTTTGAGCTGGCGCAGGAAATGGAACGCCACATTTCACAAATAAAGAAACAACTTTACGGACAATGCGCATTGAGTCGTTTTACCTGAAACTCTGCCACAATTGTATGCAATATCGCTACAGAAAGCAAGCTATTTCGGCAATCGTTATTGCTCTAAAATAGCACGGCGCCACCGTTTTCCATTTTTTACACCAAAAAAATACGTCATCAAGCACTCAACTACGTCTCAAATTTGCGTAAAATTGAGAGCTTTCACGTCATTGCCATAATGCACGTGGGGCATGCTCTCCACTCTGTTCGACGAGAAGAAAAAGAAGTGTGGAAACAATGCAGCTGCCCCGCACGATGACATCCATGTGATAATTATGCAACCCATGTATTCAACACACTCATATCTCTGACTTTGGATGAGTAATGTACCTCCAATGACATCACGCAAATTAATTGCTAGCCCCGCACATCCTTTCAAGAGTGGTTTTCTTCTATCTGTTGTTCTTTCACAGTACAAAAGTGAACGATTCAATCCTAGGACGTTTTGTACCGAATTCTTGATTCATTCCTGAGCGTTTTATGCCGAAGTCAAGTAACATTTGCGAAATTGTGGAGGAAGTGAAAAGGTTCCTCACGCTTCAAATTTAGCACTCTACCCCTTAGGCGATATACTTGGTCAGTGGCATTTGGTGGCATTTGTAAGCGCCTCCTCAATCATTTCCAGTTTCTTCAGATTTGATGGCACTCCTTTAAACTCATCCGTATAGAAAAGGCACGCCGGATGACTGCTGCTCAGCATCAGGGCGGCACAATTTTGTGGCACAAACACCTTCTCCAGTTCCAAATTACTGAATGCAGTCAGAGGTATTCGCAAATGGATTTCCCTGCCCAAATAAGGTTATTCTGGATGGCGGACGCGTGGCACCCCTATAAAAAGCCTTCTTATATCCGCCACCTTTTTTTAAAAGTTTCTCTGTCACGTATATTTTCGCTATGCCCAAGTCTTTTCTAGATATCAGAAAAATTGCACACTCTCCGAGATATGTTTAACCAGACTTTGTTTACGTTTATTTAGGGAAACTCTCGCGTGCGCACACTTTCCTGCGAATTCATTGGCTTTCCTCGTACTTCGAAAGCGCTAAATGTCAAACATCCCTGGCATGAGTCTCTGTGGAGTGATTGACAACAGTTATTGAAGAGCAAAGGAAACGGCTTCACCAGCATAGCAGCAGTCCGCTCCACCGGCTGCTGCTATGGAGCCGCCTACTGCTCTTTCGGTTAGCGTCGAGCAGGGACTGGCGAAAGACGCCAGGTATGGTTGTATTTGTAAGTCGCGGTAATAATGAAAGTTACAAAATTTATTGAATGAAAGAGTATGACTTCAGCTTCATCATTGCATATTTAGGTTTGGTTGAAACGTCTCAAAGGAACTGGCATGCTGCTTGCTCCATTGCTTTGTTGGCTTCTTACGTACCGGCTCGACATGTCAAAAGTGCACACACAGTGAAAACATTATATATATATATATATATATATATATATATATATATATATATATATATATATATATATATATATATATATATATATAGTTCGGAAACATTTCCCTGAGACTGAATAAATATTTTCAAAACAAGAGACTCGCAAGATTAACAAAAACAATATAAAATTTACTAACGTCGCGGCCGGTGGACCGGCCTTCATCAGAGTAAAAGGGTGTTGCGGAGCACCTTCCTTTTAAGGGTACAGGAAGGGGAGAGAGTGCGGCTACAAAGGCGTATGTCTATACAGGGAATGGCTATGAAGTCTGCCTGGACAGAACACATGTTCGGCTGCGGCGAGTCACGAAGCGACACCGTAGCCTCTCAATTAACAGCAAGGCGGCACATTGACAACCCCGAGGGATTCTACTAGCTATATGTAACGCAACTATAAAGCCACTCAACATTGTAAAAATGGTAATCACCACAGCCGAAAGAACAAATAAAAACAACAAAAAAACTGATTTATTGACAGACGGCTGGCTATAATCGACTAGAATATCTTGTAATGGAAATATATCAAAAGAAAAATGCAAATAAAATAACAGATCTAAAAAGTTCAGCAAAAATGTAAAGTGTGCAAGAACGCATGGTAGTTCTATGAAATGGCTTCCTCATAATGGCATTGCCATAGTCACTCGGGAAACATGCGAGTTTACCCATGTTTACATTAATGCCCGAGGTAGCGGCTTTGAACATATAAATGAGGTAGGACTCAAGAACATCGCGGTCGTGGTGCGTCTGAAAGCCCGATTCCAGTGTCACTGCCCTCAGGTCGCTAACTGAATTGGCGAGAAGGTGCACATGCTTAGACAGGGGCAAGTTCAAGGAATTTTTTGCGTGTAACTGGCGATTATTAAACCGTATTCGGAAAGGTGTTTCTGTCTGACCAATATATTGTTGATTACATTTAGTGCAATCAAGCAGGTAAACGACATTAGCTAATATGAGTCCTTGATATGCAAGGGAGCGAGCTGTCGATCTGCTTCGGCGCTCTCGAAGTAGATGGTAACGTCGAGGTCTTCTTCGTTGGTGCCGACCTCTAGCATGGCGTCAAGAGTCGTTGTTCGGCTCCATCCGCAGATAAGCTTGTATGGCATAACATGCGCCATTCCTTGCACGGCCATGTTGTACACGAAGGTCACATACGGAAGTATGGCGTCCCACATCTTGTGTTCGGCGTCGACGTACGTGGTCAGTGTGTCGGCGGTGGTATTATTTAAACGCTCGGTGAGGCCATTCGTCTGCCGGTGGTAGGCGGTGGCTCGGTGGTGCTTGCGTGACTGTACCTCAAGGTCGCCTGCGTTCGTTCACCGTAAAGGCCGTACCACGGTCGGTGATGAGGACGTCTGGGGCTCAGTGACGCAGGACGATGTTCTCAGTGAAGAACTTGGCGACCTCGGCGGCACTGCCCTTGGGCAGTGCCCTTGTTTCGGAGTAGCGGGTGAGGTAGTCAGTCGCTACAATGATCCATTTATCTCCGGGAGTCGACGTCGGGAACGGCCCCAGCAAGTCCATGCCGATTTTCTGGAACGGTCGTCGAAGTGGTTCGATGGGTTGCAGAAACCAGGATGGCATAGTTGGCGGCGTCTTGCGTCGCTGACAGACCCTGCATGTCCTTACGAAATGGGCGACGTCGGCAGTGAGGCGAGGCCGATAGTACTTCTCTTGTATCCTCAAGAGTGTGCGGGAAAAACCGGTGTCCGGCTATCGGATCCTCGTGTAAAGCATCCAGAACCTCCGGACGTAACGCTGAAGGCACTACGTGGAGGTGATCGGCTCGAAGCAGCGAGATGTTCCCCAGAAGAACGGTGTTCCGCAGGACAAAAGAAGCTAGTCCTCGGCGGATACTTTTGGCACGACAATGGCCTTCCCTTCCAGGTAGTCCATGAGGCTCTTGATCTCTGGGTCAGCTCGTTGGCGTTCCGCGAAGTCGTCGGTACTTATCTCTCCCATGAAAGCGTCATCTTCCTGGTCATCTGGGGCGGCTGATCGACGGGGGTGCCTCAAAAGCAGTCAGCGTTGGAGTGCTTTCGTCCGCTCTTGTAGACGACAGTGAAATCAAATTCTTGATGCCTGATACTCCATCGTGCGAGGCGTCCTGATGGATCTTTCAAGTTACCTAGTCAAACAAGTCGTAATGGTTAGCTGACTCACGACTTTGAAAGGCCTGCCGTACAGGGAGGGGCGGAACTTTTATGTATCCCAGATAACGGCAAGGCATTCGCCTTCTGTGGTGGAATAATTGCCTTCCGCTTTCGAGAGTGATCGGATAGCGTAAGCGATAACCTTTACAAGTCCTTCGCCCCTCTGCACAGGCACGGGGCCCAGCTCTGCGCTTCTTCCGCCCGTGTGAATTTCGGTGTCGACTTCTTCGTCGAAGGGCGCGAGTATTGACGGAGTTTGCAGGCGTCGATTTAGTTCTTCAAAGCATCGGTTCACGGCGCTTCTCATGTGAAGGCGAACTTCGCGAGGTACGTCAGTGGCTCGGCGATCCGCGAAACGTTCTTGACGAATCGCCTATAATAATCGCAGAGGCCACGAAATCTGCGTACTGCCTTCTTGTCGGTGGGCGGAGGAAAGCCGGCGATCGCAGCTGTTTTCTGCGGATCAGGGCGTACTCCAGACTTTCTAATAACTTGGCCCAGGAAGAACGGCTCCTCGCATGGGAAGCGGCACTTTACTAGCTTAAAGGAAAGTCCGGAGGCCTTCAAGCCAGTAAGGAGGCCTTGAAGCTTGAAAGTGTCGGAGGTGTTCGTCTAAGCTGGAAACAAATACGACGACGTCCTCGAAGTAGACGAGGCAATTCTGCCACTTCAAGCCTACCAGTACTGTGCCCATAACCCGTTGGATCGTCCCACGCGCCGACCAAAGACCACAGGGCATGACCTTAAACTCGAAGAGCCCATCTGGTGTTAGGAAGGCAGTCTTCTCTCGGTCTCACTTGTCTACTTCAATTTGCCAGTATAGCCGGCGTTGAGGGCCATCGACGAAAAATACTTTGCGTTGGGGAGTCAATCCAAGGCATCGTCTATCCGTGGGAGGGGATGCACGTCTTTTTTCGTGATCTTGTTTAGGCGACGATTAATCGACGCAGAAACGTAGGTTTCCCACCTTTTTTTTCACTAACAGCACGGGTGATGCCCACGGACTCATAGACGGTTGGATGATGCCGTCGCGCAGCATTTCGTCGACTTGTAGCTTGATGGCTTCGCGTTCCCGTGCCGAAACTCGGTAGGGGCTCTGACGGAGGGGACAGGCATATTCGTCGGTTATCATGCGGTTTTTGGCAAGAGCGGTCTGACAAGCCTCGATGATGATGAGAAGCAGTCCACGTATTGCTGGTGCAAGGCCTTGATCTCATCTTGTTGTCTGGTAAGGCCTTGATTCACGTCGAAGGCACGTGCAGGCACTGCCGTCGTCGCTGCGGGTCCCCAAGAATCGGTGAGGGCAAAGGCATTGCTTACTTCCACAAACTCACCTAGGCGCGCCACCGTCATATCCCTATTCAGGTGCCTGTATTAGTTGCTGAAGTTCGCCACCATTACCTTGGCTTCGTCGTTATGCAGCTTGGCTACGCCTCTTGCGATGCACATCTGATGGTTTAGGAGCAAGTGCTGGTCGCCCTCGATGACGTCTTGTAAGTCAGTAGGCACTTTGGTTCCGACGGAAATAATGGCGCTCGACATCGGCGGAACGTTTACCTCCTCTTCTGTGACATGTGACATTCAAGGCAGGATAAGCGACGTTTCTGTCTGATGGCATTGCATCATGCGTGGAAAGCATGAATGACCTGGATTTTAGCTCGATGACAGCACCTTTATAGTCCAGGAAATCCATGCCTAAAATGACGTCTCTGGAGCATTGCTGCACGACCAGCAAACTCACTGAACAGGACTGGTTTTCAATTGTGACTCTCGCCGTGCAGGTTCCAGTTGGTGTTATAAGGTGGCCCCCTGCGGTTCGCATATATTGTCCTTCCCAGGCAGTCTTTACCTTCTTCAGCTTGGCGGCGAATAGACCACTGACGACAGAGTAGTCAGCACCGGTATCGGCTGAGGCGGTGACGATGTGGCCGTCGATAATCACGTCGAGGTTGGTGGTTCTTCGCCTGGCTTTCCGGTTAGGTCGGGCCGTCGGACCACTGTTGCGTCGACTTGCTCCCGTGCTGCTATGTCGCGTCGGCAAATCTTTCGATGGCGAGGCTTTGAAGTGAACGCTCTGGCCGGGCGGCGTGCTGAGACTAAACGGGAGGGTTCGTGCGTCGTGGTCGTGGTCGTCGGCGGCGGCCGCGGCGGCGTCTGAGGATCTTCGGGATTGCGTCGTGCAGCGACCGCACCTCCATCAGTTGCTGCCTTTAGTTTCCCGGATAGGGGCTTGGAGATCGGCGCTGGGTGGGGTCAGCGTAATGGCGGCGATCCTGCGAGATGTAGCGGCCAGGCGAAGGTGAAGGGGATGATCGTCGTCGTTGCCACTGCTCTCCGGCGATGTAGTCGGCGATGTCGCGACGTCGTTCATGTGGACGCGGACACGGCGCGTTGACGTCGACGCCACGTACTCCCCTCTCATGGTACTGGCAGTAGCGGCAGTGGTGTCAGGCTTGCAGTGGCGATTCTGTCCTAAAACAGCGATCAGTCAGGCGCTCCAGTCCTGCAAGGAGTGTTCGCCGACTCCTTCATACTGGTGCCAGGCTGCCGCCTGAGTATATGGCCACGACCCATTTGTAGTCGTCCGGCCAGGCATACCGGGCTCTGTGGACGTTCACGGTCTCGATCCACCGATCAGCGTCGTCGTGGAACCCTTGGAACTCTGGTATGTACCAGGCGGCCGCTGGCGGCAACAGCGCAGGAGAGGACATAGAGCTTGCCGACGCCATCGCGTCGAGCTGGTACGATATTTCGTTCACCGCACACCAGAGCGTAGTGGGCTTTCGGGTGGGCTTTCAAATGAGCCGGCCATGTGTACGGCGGCTACATCAAGAAAGTCAGCGATGTCGTGCAATACCAGCAAGGTGGCGGTTGGAAGAGTGTAACGCGACGAAATCAACGTATTCACCCTGGCGTGAAGTTGAAAGATGGTATCCAACAGTGCCGCTGTGCTGTCAGTTGAAGCGCACGTGGAGCCAGCGGTGTTGTACGAAGAGGAGATAGTCGCTGCACCAGAGGCGGCGCGATCATCGTCCTAGGGAGCTTGAACAGCATCCCTACCCTGCCGAGGTATCAGTGAAGTCTCGACGGAGGTCTTGCAGCGGGAATAGTGAACGGCACACCCGGACAACAGCAGGTCACGCGCTGTCTTGATAGCAACAGGGCACACTTGCATTTGGGCCACTGAGGAAGCCTCGACGCTGTCCGCGAATGGCGGCATAGGTTCTTCCGCCAGTGGTAGGGTCGCGGGCTCCATGATCGTGCAAGCGTGGACGGTGTTCCTACGATGAGTGCGCGCAGGACCGCTGACCCGAGAAAGCCAACTTAAGGTCGTCCCGTCGACCGCGCCATTGTGAAGTAAAGAGACATAGACACAGCGCCTTTGCCGCCTGGAGCCCAAACGCCTGGAGATCTGGGTCCAGCCGGGCACGCGCAGAAGCGTGGGCAACAACCACCTATCGTCGTCGTCTGCTCCCAGGCGTTTGGGCGCATGTCATACATCTTCAGTACAATATATATATATATATATATATATATATATATATATATATATATATATATATATATATATATATATAGGAAGGGAAGTGTTTTCAATGGGTCAAACGTTGTTAGAAATAGGCCAGAAAGCACAACTTCGCGGTTATCCTTTAATGCCAACAGTTTCGGCTGTGGGACCGCTCTTTTTCGAAGCATATATGTAAGCCAGAGTCTATGCAAACACCAGACACGACCACTGAGAACCACGTCTAAAGGAGGAACTAGAGGCCGTTCATAGTGACTTTCTGCGGGAGAAATTTATGAGTGTCGGAGTGAAGGTTTAGTGCAGAGCCCGCGGATGTGGACACGTTGGACAAGGGAGATCGCCGCTAGCAGCTCGGATAGAGGAAGCAAGCTACGCACTGCGGGAGAGTGGTTGCAAAACCAAACTTCGGAAATATTGCAATGCTCACACCCAAGAGCGCGAGAAATGATGTGTGGCCTGTGTTGGGTTTCATCTATACGGCGATCCTTCTAGCCAAATGAGAGGCAAACTTGTCTTCTTCCGACATTTTTTTGCAGTGGATGACAGCCTCACAGAGTTCCTTACTGTTATATCTTACAGCGGAATGAGGCGCCAGTATATTGTGACATGCGAAGATTGTTTCCTGAGGTTCAAAGAAAACGATCAGAAAACATTTGAAACTAATACTTGGTTTTGTTTGCCGCATGTGAGGACTGATGCTTAAAGTTTATGAGGTTTGTGGGCCCAGGGCTAGAGAGCAGGATGAAGAAAGAAAGACATACGCTAGGTACAAGCATTGCACCCATCCCATGTGTTCCCTTCCCACCCAACACCACCCGCGCCGCACTCGCAGTGCATTTCACAGAAAGCTTGTTGCGAAAAAGTGACTAGACTGTTTAAGGTTGTTACTCTCGTCGAAATGGATGGGGGGGAGGGGGGGGGATGGGGGATCCACATCTTAAAGTAGACTTTCGGGAAGGAACATTGTTAGCTTCTACATACCTTAAATTTTGTCGCCTTTGTTAACCCCCCCCCCCCCCAACCGTATCTAATGAACTCAAGGATTCCCTTTGGAAGGTTTATGCCTGTAGGCTGGATCGTACTGAACTTGTATATGAGATTATTCTTGTATTTTCTCTCCCTTGGCAAGCGGATTGTATTTCCAAGATATGTACCAGGAGGGGATCCTTTGGAAGCTTTCGTTCTTGCCATTTATATTAGCGACACTAACATCTGTCACCGAACTTCCCCTAGCGAACAGCTGTCACCGAATTTCCCAGCCGCGCCAGAAACCTGACTTGGCTCTTTGGTATACCTGATGGCGCCTCCTCGCGAGGTGTGGACCGCTGATGAAGAAGTGAATCGCAGAGCTACGCGCACGGCTGCAGCAAGGCAGCGTCAGGCACAACAGACCGCTGTGCGGAAAGAAGCGCAAACCGCATAGTTATGGCACAGGGGACAGCCACCACCTGTACTTGCACTAGTTTCCCCAAGCGTTTACAATGGCTTCTGAGAAGGTCACTCCACCAGCTTACGCTGTCACTGTCCTGCGATTCCGCGCTGACCTGGCGCTTTTTCCCT
Organism: Hyalomma asiaticum; assembly: GCA_013339685.2. Classification (NCBI taxonomy): domain Eukaryota; kingdom Metazoa; phylum Arthropoda; class Arachnida; order Ixodida; family Ixodidae; genus Hyalomma; species Hyalomma asiaticum. The sequence goes on from CM023491.1 coordinate 55,581,450, forward strand.
TCTCCTCAGCCATTTAGTTATGTATGCATGTCTGGAATAAGGACTTAGACTTACGCTACTTTACAGCCTGTCCCCTCTATTTTCAAGGGATAATTTGCTCTGTCTTGCTGAGATAGACATGCGACCCGCACAAAATTAAATAAGAACCTCGCATTCAGTACGCGACATCCCCACGAAAAGATCAGTAATTTGACTCGGGCATGAAGCGACCTTTCTCTGTCCCCGCAGCAAGTGTAGTTTTCGTTCCACATTATATCGTAAATGACCGCACTGGCAATCGATGAAGGCGCATTTGCTTTTCAGATTATCGCGGCACCTTTCGCTTCATTGCGCTGCTTACTTGTTTTTTTTTCCTGCGGGGGCCGCACTTTCCATTGTACGTGTATTCCTTCGATACATTCCGAATCATGACGTAATCAGCCAAAAATTACAATAATTTTCATATTGGCTTTTTCATAATGCACGCTTGAATATGTTGATTTTTTCTGCTGTCACTTCTCATGATCGCCCCACGTTGAACGTCACGACTTATTGTTCACTCTATCAGAGTAACTTTCCCTGTGGTTGCAAATGCACTGATCAAGCTTCGTGCTAAGACAAACAATAGCAAATGCATTTATTCAAATGTCACCTTCATGCATATATAAAAGCGCAGCGTTGCCTTCACTCGCCGCAGTGTTCGAGTAGCCTAACTGATACCGCTTTGCACGCGGCACGCAAGCTACAATGATGAAGGTCCCAGCAATATTCCTTCTACTTTCTGTCGTAGATTTTGTCTGCCCTCAGTATGCCCCGCTCACAGTCAAGCCTACGTTGGGGGATCTCTTATGGGTACGTTAGTAACTTTTGTCCATTACCTGGGGAGTGCCTGCATTGAACGTTTTCTCTGTTTTTGCAATGAACATTACTCTAAAGGGGGTCTCAGACATAGCACCGTGTAGCAATTTCATTTACCGCGTAGTGAATTGCTGGCTAACGAAATGATTTTTCAAAATTTAGCAACGAAGTGCGCTTTACAATAATCTACGAGAAACGCTGTACCACGTGATTCGAGCTCGCATTTTGCTTCTGGTGAACAGACTCTTATCAGAGTTCATGACTAAAGTCCGCTT